>JBBBDQ010002195.1:507500-522500 GCA_037127315.1 Ascarosepion bandense
TGATGATGATTATTAACTCTCTGCTTTCATTTTAGGAAATTATATTTCTTGTCAACATTTCAGTAATCAGTACTTATGCATACACACATATTCAAATTTGATATAATTTAGCTAGTTGTTACTACTTTAATTTTTGATAAGAATACATATTCAGTATATTTGTTTTATAGGTGTGCATACATATAAAATGCATGCACAAAAGCATTCATAAATAACACATCACTGGGCCTGACATACACATGATGCCACTAATAACAAATCCATATGATTTTTATGAAGCACTAACCTTCAAATGGCATATGACAAAATTTAGGCCTAATCAAATTATTAGTTTACAATTTACAGTTATTTAAGTAAAGCTACTGCTTCAAATTTTCAAAATAATGGAAAAATCTGAATTTCGTGTGTTGATAAAGCATTGCTTTCTGATGGGAAAAATACTGTTCAAGCAAAACAATAGCTTGATAAGTGTTATTTGGACTCTGCTTCATTGGAAACAATGGTTAAGAGGTGGTATGCCGACTTTAAAGGCAGTTGTATAGACACAAATGATGCTGAATGCTCAGGTTTCCCAAAATCAGCAGTTGTCCCTGAAAATACCAGGGACAAGTGTTTACTCCACAAACTCATTTTGGCCAATTGTAAATTGAAGTTATGTGAAACAGCAAAAGTGTTGAACATATCAGAAGGCAGTGTATTTACCATTTTGCATGAACATTTGTCAATGAGAAAGCTGTGTTTAAAGTGACTGCCATGTTTGCTAACAGTCGTTCAAAAACAACATGTTGATGGTTCAGAGCATTGTTTGCAACTGTTTTAATGCAACAAGATAAAGTTTTTGTGTAAATATGTGACAATGGATGAAACATGAATTGACCACTTCTTTCACCAAGAATCTTTCACCAAGAGAATGCACCATGTCACATGTTGATTGCAATGAATTGCTACAATGAATTGAACTTTGAATTGTTTTTGCATCCACTCTATTCTCCAGATCTGGCTGTTTGCAGACCTCAAAAGAATTTTCCGGGAAAAGAGATTTGGTTCCAATGAAGAAGTGATATTGGGAACTGAGGTGTATTTTGAGGCCAAGGACAATTTGTTCTACAAAAAAGGCATCAAGCTGTTAGAGAAACATTGGAATCAGTGTATAATCCTAGAAGGAGATGATGAATAAAGTTTAATTTTTCCTAAAAGTTGTTGTTTTATTAGTTAGTCCTGGGATTTATTGAGTGATGTGTCATGACATGATAAGTTGAAGTAACCATTTTTTTTTTGTTTTCCTTCTTTTAATGTTTTGTTGTGACGCATTTCATCTTTTTGGACAAAACATGTCACACAAAAACTTTTTCCATGTTGTCATAGATTTCTTTGAAATTGTTCTTGATATATAAAAATTTATATATCATCTCCCCATATATATATATATATATATATATATATCTCTGTAAATAACATGCTGTGAAGTCTGCCTTTCTCTGACATGCAACCGTAAATTCTACTCCAACAGCTTCTTTTCTCGCGCTTCCCGCCTGTGAAACTCCCTTCCACAAGTCTGCTTTCCCGACAGTTACAATCTCCAGGTGTTTAAATGTAGGGTCAATAGACACCTCCTATCACACTAACTCCCAACTATTCTCACAACACTCTCATCTACCCAACCCTCATTCTCGGTATCCTCACCCGCCTATCACCCACCCTCTGTTATTTCCTATCTTTAAATCAGCCTTTCTCCACTCTACGTAGCCCCCTGCACAGTAGTGGCAGTGACATGCCTTGCTCGGGGTGAAACGCTTATAAAAAAAAAAAAAAAATAGCTTAGGGGTTGGGATCTCCAACTGATAACAAATCAGTTTAGTTTCAATCCCAGCTTAAAGCAAATGTTTTATCTAGCCACAATGATGAGCTGTGATACAGCAAAGCAGGCCTGCATGCAGATGATTATAATATATATATATATATATATATATATATATATATATATATAGATATCAATAAAAATACATATGTTTATACATGCAGGTACACACATATATAAATATTTTCCTGGTGTTAATAGAACAATGATCAGTGTAGTATAACAGGTCTATTAAGTATATATTAATAAATATACATATTATTCTACATCTATACCAACACTTAGAATTTCAATGTGCCTGCTAATTGCATAGTGCATGAAACTGTGAGTCATGCTATAGACATAGGATAGTATTTATTTATTTATTTATTCATTTATTAAACAAAAAATTTCTAATCACCTCATCAGAGGAGGTGATAAAAATTTTTTTGTTTAATAAATATTTGTACTGTAATTAAATATATTGAGCTCTTTTTATGGATCATGTTTAATATTTTATAATTTTTGATATCATATTACTAGGATCCATTTGGATTATTTACCAAGGTAAGTTTTCTTACCATAGATTATTTACACTATATATATATATATATATATATATATATATATATATATATATATATATATGAGGATGTGGTGGTTTTGCTTCATATGGATGTGTTACTGAAAATAATAAATAATTAAAACTTTTATAAATTAAGTTCCAAAAATCATTTTATTTATTAATCAGTTCCTCATTTATCATCTCACTTATGCCATTTTTAGTTTATTTTTTAATACTGTTAGCAATCAGTAATTTGAAACATTCCAATTGACATTTAATGTTGCTCAATTTATATAATTTCATGTAAATTAAATAATTGCTACCATATTGCTTAGCCAGAAGATATATTCAAGTGAATTATTTGCCAATGTTAACCTTTAACAGTTCATTAATTTTACTAATTAAAATATTTTCCTGCTAATTTGGAAACAGAATGGAAAGAGCAAGAATTCCCATTTTTATACAATTCACATCTGCAGACATTAAATATGGGAGATAACTCTTGTATTGTTAAAAGAGTTATTCTCCATGTAAAAGTTACTGTGTTGAACTTATCTTTAACAAAAAATAATACTTGAAAATATGAAATTGAAGCAAAAATTAAACTGAAGTGCCACATGCAATTTTTTTTGTTGTTGTTGTGTAGAATAATAAATTTGCAAGGGGTGTATAAGTTTTGACATAAATCGGATGAAAAATGTAGAAGCGTATGTTAATAGAAATCAGTGATGATACACACATGGATACACACACACACTGACACATGTATTCAGTTTTATTTATAAAGATGATTACATCTATCATTACATTATAATATAACCATAATATAGTTCTTTGATTATCAAATTATAATTTGAATAAATATATATTTATACAAGGAATTATTTCATAGTTTATTCAGAATTTATCGTAAAAACAGCAAGTTATTTCATTCTTCCATAGATAAAAAAACAACAATCAGTATTTTTTAATTAATTTGTTTAAAAATTATTTTTAATAGCTACTCATATGTGAGTAGATACTCTATTTTTATAATTAAACAGTATATTTATTTATATCTACCAGCCTGAATAATGGGGAAATCTTGTTAGAAAAATATGCATCCTCTGGTAGGATTTGAACCTGCATTCCCTGGGGAAACTGTCAATTGATCTAACATGTCTTGACCACTCAACCACAAAGAATTTACAATCAAAGAAAGCTCAAAATAATGTAAATACTTTGTGGTCAAGCGATCAAGACATGTCAGATTAACTTACAGTTTCACCTTGGGAACATAGATTTGATTCCTGCCTGAGAACACATATTTTTCTAAAAAGAATTCTCAAATATTTGGATTCATTTTACCGACTTCCCTTACCTACATTGATGCCATCTACAAGAGGCTGTACACTGTGGAGACCTGCTGCAGATGGTGGGTACGAACTGACTCAAGACCTGTGCAAACAGGACCCGGATTTTCCAGGGCTGCTGAAAGCGCACCAGATTCTACCCAAGACGTGGTGCTCTACAGCTACCTTTTTTCGTATCTCTGGACGAGCCAATTCCATGGACATGGTCCTTTATGAAGAAGAAAGAACTCCTTCTCGGAGCTCTTGGTGAAGTCTCTGGGCTTGCTTGTTTCACCTAAGAAGCAACAACATGTCATGGACATTGATGCCAGTGGCGCCGCCACCCCTGGGCACTCTCTGAATCTGGGTTCGGGAATATTAATCTGATTCCCTTTCGATGGAAGGCCAGCCACTCATCTTTCAATGTGTTCAAAAATGAATTTATGAGACAGCAGGGCGGTGGGGGGTAGTAGGTTAGTGTAGGGTAGCAGAGCAGGCAAAGCAGGCAGGCAGGACTTGTCAGGGCCAGGTAAGGAGGACAGATTGGCCAGCACAATGACCACTACCACTACTACCACTACTAGGAAGTGTCATGCTACTCGTAGATATATATATGTATAAATATACTGTTTAATTATCAAAAACAGATTAAGTATCCATTAAAAATAATGTTCAAGCAAATAAATTAAAAATATGTCAGAGTTATTCCATTTTGTAACATTGTGTAATATTTTGTAAAATAATCAGCATGTGTTTCTTTTATTTTGATCCAAATGACATTTATCAATTTTGAATGAAAATATAGAATTATAATACGAATTTATGAATAAATATACTTGATGTTTTAACATAGTTTAAGAATAAATGATAATTTTTGTTTATTAATACATTTGTCCGTTAGAAATGTGCTAGTGATAAATTGTAACCTGCCTGCAAAAATAAAGTCATTAAATTTGCCTAGAAAAAAGTAATTAAATTTTAAGGATTTAGGAGGCTGTAAATATGTTAAAATAAAGAAATGATCAACTTATTTTCTTAAGAATCGATTTATAACAATTTGAAATATGATTTGTTTATATTTAGATATGTATTATACACTAACCATATATATATTCTGAAGATATTATGTAAATCACATGAACTTAAGTAACTCAAAATATCCTGAATCAATATTTCTCAAATTTAAACTAGTCCATTTCCACCCTTGGTAAAATCTATAACTAAATGTTTACTCACCTTTTATGGTAATATTTTGAAATTTTTGGAATTTACAAAAAAGGATTGAGGAAAGTTATTTTACTAATTAAACTAATATTATTTTAAGTTTGCTGAAACTTAAAAAAGACTATTTTTTTTAAATATTTTTTTCTTTTTTTCCGTAATATATGTTGAAAGATGATGGAAAGGATCTAACAAATATTAAAAAAGAAAATAACAAAATTGTTCAGTAAGGAATGTCTACATTAAAGATATCAATGGAAATTTGCAGAGACCATCAAATGATAAAGGTGACCATTGAATGATAAAGAAGACTGTATAACTAATTTGAGAGCTAGAAGCAAAGGTAAAGGCTTTAAGATTTTGTCTTCTTGAAAGAATGAAAACTAAAGCAATTTATAGTGAAACATACACTTTTGACCAATGCTCAGATCTTTGAATAGGAAGGAATTGAGGAAGTCAGTAGGACAAAAGGTGCAGAAGACTTCACAAATTGGAATCTGTCAAAAAATCTCCTAGGCAAAATTGTTGCAGGAAAGCAAATATTTTAAAGCATCAAAATTGGGCCAAGAAATGCATGGAAATTGACTTTTCTAAAGTAATTTTCATGGACAAATCTCAGATGGACCTGATTGATAGGCAAAAGGATGGATTTTATATGATGCAGATGTGCCTGTGGCTAAAAGAAGGCAGTAAGGAGGTGGCAGTGTAACGATGAGCTGAACTTGTTAACCAGACCATTATTGGAACATTCAAAATCAATGAAAGAGTTAAATTGAACAGTGCTAGCTATTGAGGTTTCACGGACAAGACTTTCTTTGAAAGGTACAAGTCTAATCATTACAAGTCCCATCTTTGCAGTTTCAAAGTGAAGTCTGTTTTTAGGCACAGCAATGCACTTTATATATGTAAGGCTACCCATGAATTGTTTTAGCATAAAGGTGTACAAAAGAGAAAATAGTGACATAGCCACCATCAAGTCCTGATATGAATCTAATTGAAAATCTATGGTCAATTGTGAAGATGTAATTATATGAAGGTAGTAAACAATATGAGAGGGAAGCAGACCTATGGGGAAGCAATTAAAACTGCTATATTAGAAATTGAATCTGCCAAAGTAAAAAAATTTACAATATCAATGAACAATAAATTGCTGGCCGTGTTTTAAAGATGTAGATGCTTCAAAGACATGTTTTTCAATTGTTCTATTATAGATGTTGATCAACTGTTAATGATTTTATAACCTTGTTCATGAAGTAAAAAGTGATTTTCTAGTTTTTGCATAATAATTTCAAACTGCGGTTTCTATAATAAATACAATGGCTTTAATAAAACTTTTTGAAACTACCCAAAGCTAAATGAATCATTTAAAATATTCAATATTTAGGGAGTTAATTCTGTTGTATTCTATATATATATATTAGATACAAAAATATGAAAAGAATTTGTTTCCTAAAGAGAATGGAGCTAATACTTTAGCAACAAGATTGTCATGTCTACTCTTCAGATTATATATTTAATAAGAGATTTACTCATCAAAAATTATTTTTAGCTAAAGAAAGAAATGTTAAAGAAATTTAATGAGCTCTTAGCAAGTCACAAAATTACTGCTTATTTTTATATTTTTTATAAGTGAATGGAACTTCATTTGTATGAATGTATTTAATGCAAAAATTATCATTCATTTAAACCCATTTAAACCTAAAAATGAATATTGGATTCACTTTACCTTGCATATTATAAGCAATAAAATTTGTATATTTAAATGTATATATTTAATCATATATCTGTTTATGAAACTACCAAGGTAATACCCCAAATTTCAGATCATTTGAAAAATATTCAAGAATCAAATATGGTATGGAGTTAGCTGCTACCTTCTGTGTGATCTTTGTACATATTTATAATAGATTTACTTTGAGGAAGGTAGTAAAATGTAGGTGTTAATGTAAGTAATTGTTTTTTTCTGTGGCTAAATTTTCCCAATTTCCTTCTGATGCTTGTATATACCTGTGTACACACATAAACAAATCATGTACAGCCTTGTGTCAGCCTATATACAGCCTATGATTAGTAGATATTTAAACAAAATATACTTAATTTTATATTCATTTGGGCTATGACCTGCATTTCTCATTAAACTCTCCTTTTATTTATTTATTTTTTTGACAACCTCCACTCTCCAATCCAATTCTGATTTTGCAGTTTGACCTGGGATTGAACTCTGTCTGCCCTAATTGTTGGAATTAAAATGACAACAGCAACAAGCAGCAGAACAGTATCAGGCTGATAATATGAGTTCTTCTAGTCTTTCTGCTACCATTACTGCTGCTGCTGCTGATTCTTGCCATTATTTACCTGAGTAGGTTTCCTGTACAGAAACTAAGCTGTCTTACTTCTCTAGTCCACTCCTAAAGCCTGGACATCAATTTTTTTTTTTTTTTTTTTTGCATTTGCACAAGTACTTGCTTTTTAGCTTTGTTCAAATAGAGTAAAAATACTAGTTAACCCTGACCAATTGATATTCACTTTAGGAAAAATTATCTGATATCATCCTATTCTAACTGTAACAAAGAGTTAGTTATTCTTTTTGTTAAGAAAAGTATTTATTTATCTCATTTTTTTAAATTATGGAACTCTTTTTTTTTTTACCACTATCAGTAATACAAAAAAAAACTTCTCAGATCTATTTTGAGAATTTAAAAAGAAAACATTTATTTCTAATATTAGTTCTAGTCTAAGTAAAAATCAAAAGAAATTTTTCAATGAACAGTTACAAATACTTATTAGACTAAAAAATTAACCAATAATTTTTTTGGTGCCTGTTTATTATGTGGCTACTCGGTTTGAATGTGCCTAACTTAGTAATAGTATATTTATAAATATATTCAGTTATTTATTGAAACAAATTATTTGCCCTAATCCTAACCATAAGACTTACCATACAGTTATAATACTTCCTTATAATACGCTTTTTAAGATTAGCCAAATACTATTCCAGTGACAGAATTTCATCAGCCACATTTAAAAAGTAGGCCACATATTTACCAGCACAATTATTTTTTAAAACATAGATTTAGATATTGAAAATTATTATTTTATTTCAAGGGCCATAATCTGTGCTTTATTTGCAGAAGCGAGAATTCTTCATTTTTAGAATATCTACTTTGTTGTGTCAATGAATGTTCTAAACATTTTTTTATAGAATAGATAAATTAAGACAATTGACAGAAATGTTTATTGTAATTAAATTTTTGTAAAAAAGTGCAGTTAAACTAAAAAATTTGATTAAAATTGAACTTTTCATTGTATACTTTATAAGTTTATAACTACATTAATGGTGGGGGTGTAGAGGATGCATGTAATTTAATTTTTGAATTTGACTGACATTGAAGAAGCTTAGCAAATATATGTTTGTGCATGCATATATAGATGTATATGTGTGCATGTGTATATGTGTGAGTGTATATATGTGCATGTATATATATATATATGTGGCTATGCATATATGCGTGTTTGTATGTATGCATGTGTATATATATGTGTGTATAAATATGCATGTATGTTCATATATGTGTGTATATATGTGTATAAACGTGTTTATATATATATGGGTGTTTATATTTGTGTATATATATGTATGTGTATATAAGTGTGTATGAAAATATGTGTATATATATATATATATATGTATGTTTATATATGTGTGTATATATGTGTATGCTTATATATATGTGTAGATATATTTGTATATGTATATATATGTGCGTGCGTATATATGTATGCATATATATGTATATATATATATATATATATGCAAGTATATTTATATGTATGCATATATACGTGTGTATGTATAAATGTATGCATATGTATATACATGCATATGTAATTTTCTGTATGTATATATGTATGTGTATGTATTTATATATATATATATATATATATATATATATATACACACACACACATATATATATATATATATATATATATATATATACATACAAACATATATACATTTTTATATAATTTTTTATGTGTTCTTATGATTTTTTCTTTTCAGAACACAAATTATATAAGAATTATCCAAAGATTTTCTTTTTATTTTTGGGTACCTTTGGCTGTACTTTTAGCCATTATCAAAAATGAATTTTTTTTTCACTTCTAAATAAATATGTGTATAATTTATGTATATAAAGTCCTGCATATGTTAAGTTATAAACATGGTAAGCACATTATTACCGTGTTCATAATTTATTTTATGAAGTATAGGATTTCTTTTTTTATTAGCAATTCCTTCATTAATTTTAATCTTGGTTTGCATGCAAATGATGCTATTGTATTGTCAACAAGCGTGTCACAGATAGATCCTGGTAGATCTTGATGTGTGTTTAAATGAGATTCAATAGAACTGCTGTGGGAAAGGTGCAATGTCAATATTCTCATCAGTTTTGTGGTGGTGTGGCTAATGTAATTGTTTACCAGTTTCGATTGTTGAAGAACACAATTATTCAAAAGACGTATAAATTCAAAAATGACATTGTTTTCTGCAGTTTAGATTTTGCATGGGAATTACTATTATTGATGATGAAATTGCCAGTTTTGAATATTTTGTAGTAGATAATTTAATTTTCTTGTTTAAGTTAGTCATTATTGCATAATTTTGGATGATGTTGTGAAGTGAAGATTCATCCTGTTTGTAATTAATGTGCATTTGGTTTTGTAGAAAATATTAATGTTATTGTTTTTGTTCACATATTTGTGTTTGCTGTTGGTTACATTACAAAGAAAATGCTTGATATAGTATTCAAGTAAATAATTTGGAAACCTTTTGTTAACAAGTGTCTGTTTCCAGTTGTGGAGTTCTCTGAAGAAAAGTGGTTAAGAAGATGAATTCCCATATGATCTCTTGAGGAAATTTTTAATAACACCAATTTTGTATCTAAGAGGACATTGACTAATAAAATTAAGGTGAAAAGAATGTTTGCTAATGAGATTTTATATACTGAACTAGTGAAAGTATTATTACTAGAATCCACAAGAACATTCAAAAATAGGTGTTTGTTTTTTTGGCTAAGCTCATATGTGGAGTTAGGAACAATTTTTTCAGAAGTAGTTTTAGGATTATCTATTTCATTTTTGTTGTTTGCTAAAAGGAAAATATCATCAACATATCAAACATGTATTTTTGGTTTGGTAACTTTTTCAAAAACATCTTTTCAACATTGAACATATAAAAGAGAAGCATGGACCAAAGGGGTTTCCTATACTTACAACATTAGTCTGTGTGTAAATATTAGCATGACAGTTGTTAAAAAGGACTTTAGCAGTGAAGATACGTAAAAGGTTTTTGAGAATATTAGAATTGATAAATGGGGGCAGGATTGAATTATGTTCATATACAGAGCTTATTATTATGTCAGTAGTTTCAGCAACAGGTACATTAGTGTTATATCCCGGGAGGGGATAAACAGAGAAAGAATAGTGCAAGAAATAACTCTTGACACTGAGGATATATAAATAGAAATTTATTATACCTCAGTACAATAAACCAAATACAAGTACACCAATGAACAATTAACACAAATAACAATTAAGAAGGCAATGTCTCTGTATAGGACGTATGCATCTGTCTTTAGAAGAAGGTTTCCATCTAGTGACGTCTAACTCTCGTCTAAGGCCGATGACTCGCGACTTCTCTCGTATAATAATGAATAACCTTGATCACTTCTGTGTAATGACGAAGACTCTCATATAGTCACAAACACTCTCGATCACTCTGTAGTTCGTTCTAGTCCCGGTCTTTTAGAACCCGGGCCATACCCATTCCTGGGTAAGACAGGATATTCCACCACAACACCTCCCACCGAGCTACATTCTTCATCGAATTTTGTTCAACACTTCTTTTTTTGGGGTCAGGGCATAGGTGTTTAGTCTTTTTCAGTTTGCATCCTCAACACTTGAGGGTATGTCTTTGTTTAAGGACTTCCTCTTCTTACCCTCTTTCAGAGATATGTCAGGCAATCCAGTTTCATTTGGCTTGGTTAAGCACTTCTTTTCACCTGGTTCCTTCACACATTATGAGTAAGCCTTTGTTTTCTTCTTTTTGTGTGGCCTATCAGTTCTCTTAAGTTTGTGTTTAACTGGTTTCATATTTTTGATTCATTTCAAATTTTACTTCTGTTTGATTAGACTTTCTTTCATTTGACACCCTAGTCTTAGTGCAGAACATATTCATGTGTTTTTCCCACAAATTGAATAGCACAATTAAATCTATGCCGAAAAGATTTGTATTTCTTCTAAACATCACATAGATCTTCGACTTTTTAACTTTTCCATCAAATGTAACTTTAGCCATAAATTCTCCTTTGAATTTTAGCTTATTTCCAGAAATACCTCTTGCAGTTTTTTTTTGTTTTGTTTAACTCTGGTCGACCAATTTTATTCCAGGTATGCTCGTCTATTGCAGAGATATCACTACCGGTATCTAATAAACACTTTACTGTTCTTCCATTCATTTTTAAGTCCACGTATTTTCTGGTACTGCAATCGTTCGTGACATTTTTCGTAACTACCGTATTAATCTTTTTGGACTTTCAGTTCCCTTCTTTTTCTACACATCACTGCCAAATGTCTTTTCTTTGAACATTCAAAATATATTTTGTTTCTAAACACGCAGTATGGTATTTCTTTTTAGCAGTACGATTTTTCTTTTTGGCAGTATGTTTTTTTTTTGTTTTGGCAGGCCTGTTGTTTTACTTTGTGGATACGAGCCACGCTCTTCTCTTCAATGCACACATTGTCTTTCTTAATGTTTAGCAATTTCTGACATTCTTCTGTGACTTTTTGTAACGATATATCTTCGTCTTGATTTAACATTGTGAGGATTTTTGTGCGTATGTCTTTATTATTTTAAACCTTTTGCACTGTAAATTAACCCTTCCGGTGTACATAATGAAATCTTCCTGTTCTTCTTTTTCAATATTTAGACATTTATATCATGTGAAGAATAAGCTTTCTCTTTCTCCAGACATTTTCATCAAAATCTATATCATTTTGTCAAATGATATAGATTTGTTTTTGGCTTTTTTTTTTTTGTTTCTTTTTTTTTTTTTTGCTGTGGCTTTTTAGGTAAAATAAAATTTGTATATTTTGTGTTTTCCTGCGTTCCTATCTTATGTAATAGGAGCATTACTTTTTCGTCATCTGACCATGCTTTGCACCGTCTTGCAAAAATATTTTCATATCTTTTGTAATACAAATGAAAAGTAATCCCTTCCTCAGGCTTATATACAAATTCTGTGAGCGCATTTGCAATGCCTTCTGCAGAGAAACCTTTTGAGGCTTTTCCCGTTTCGCCCTGTTCTATTATCAATTTTTTCAACATATCCTTGTTGCAATGTCATTTGCTGTTGAAACACCATTTGTTCTTTTTGTTCTTTTTGTTGCCTTTCCTGTTGTTGCATTAACATTTGGACTGCTTCTCCAAGCATTTTAGTTAACCCGGCTAATTGCTCAATATTTTTTTTTTATATGTATATCGCTGACAAATAAGTTGTATTTAATGGTAAGCAATAATACACAGTTTTTTTTGTTTTTTTTTTGATGAGGGGGTAAACAAAACCTACCTCTCACCTTAATTTATTCAGATTTTTTTTTTTTTAATCATATCACCCCAAGCAAGGCGGTAACGCCACTGATGTGCAGGGGGCTACATAAGAGTGAGAAGATTAGAAAAGAGAAAACCGGAAACCGCATCCTAAACAGGAAACAAGGGATGAGCCTCTTCACCGGTTCAATAGATGTGGGTCGAGTGTGAACCGGGCAATAGTTTAGTCTATCTACTTCTCACCAAATTGATATTTGGCGAGCTTTGCCAAATCTTTGTTCAAACTGGTCTTTTAGCGAGTCCCAAACCTTTGTAGTCACTCTGTTTTATTGGCGTACCTCACGTAAATGTGAATTTGACTTCACCAAATCTGTTATATTGGGATATTCCCGCATACGTACAAAATCTTCATCGCAAAATCTTTTTTATTGGGGTATCCCCATGTACGTCTTAATTCTTCGTCACCAAATCTGTTGCATTGGGGTATCCCCACGTCCATCCATATTCTTCATCGCCAAATCTGTTATATCCCAGGAGGGGATAAACAGAGAAAGAATAGTGCAAGAAATAACTCTTAACACTGAGTATATATAAATAGAGATTTATTATACCTCAGTACAATAAACCAAATACAAGTACACCAACGAACAGTTAACACGAAGAACAATTAAGAAGGCAATGTCACTGTATAGGATGTATGCGTCCGTCTTTAGAAGAAGGTTTCCGTCTAGTGACGTCTAACTCTCGTCTAAGGCCAATGGCTCTTGACTTCTCTCATATAATCACGAATAATCTCAATCACTCCCATGTAATGGCAAAGACTCTCATATAGTCACGAACACTCTCGAGCACTCTGTAGTTCATTCTAGTCCTGGTCTTTTATAATCCAGGATTTTCTTCCACAACAATTAGTCAATAAATTTTTGACATCAAGTGATGTGGAGATGCCTTAATTTGGTGTTGTAGATTTAAGAATTTGAAGAAATTCATGGGTTGATAGCCATTGAGTAACAATATCATGAAGGTATTTTGATAAATAATATACAGGTATATGTTCCCAAAAAATCATAAGAACACATGAAAAATTATATAAAAAACTTAATGATAATAACTTGTCTGTCATTTATAATATATATATATATATATATATATATATATATATATATATATATATATATTTTTTCTAAACATATACTGTTAAATATAACAGACAATAAATGTCTATTATCTTTAATCCTGAGCCGTTCTAAACATTGTATTTTGGCTTTAATTTCTGGTGAAAATAAAGACAAAAATTGTCCAACATTTAGATATTTTTTATTATTCTGGTCCTAATTTTTAAGCTCACATAAGCCATCTTCAGAGAGGTTACATCGATGTTAAAATAGAGACATAAACCATCAAAGATGATTTTATCTTGTGTTGACATAAAAAATTGCTATGCAATGATATCAGTCACTAAATAGCAGACGCAGTTTGAAAAATTGTAATGTGGTTCGATGATGTCACGCCACATGTAAGACCAAAATGTTAATATGCCTAAATGCAATGTAATGTCTTGTGACCAGATTGAAATGTGAAAAATTGAAAACTCTTATTATTGCATAGCAATGTTTTGTCAACAGAAGATAAAATCATCTTTGATGATGGATGTCTGTATGTTCACATCACTGTAACCTCTCTGAAATTGGCTCATGTGAGCCAAAAGCTTAGAACCAACATAATAAAATATATCCAAATGTTGGACAACATTTGTCTTTATTTTCACCAGAAATTAATGCCAAAATATGATGTTTAAAACGGTTCATTATCTAAACTTATTTATAAATGGAACTTTGTCTGTTTGTGTGTGTGTGTGTTTGTGTGTGTGTCTCTGTTACCTATAGACTCCGAAACAGCTGATCTGAAAATTTATACACTAGTACTATAAGCGTCTGCGAGTGTTCTTAGCTAGGTTTTGTGTTGAAGTACCCCTGATAAATATCGAAAATCAATAATCAAAAAAACCGGGTTGTAGGAGGAGTGGTCTGATTTTAATCAAATTTGATACACTCATAGACAAGACATAAGAAATGATATTCAGAAGTTTCAAGGTTGCAGGTCTTACAATAGTGCAGAAAATCAATAATATATATATATAAAAGGCAAGATGTTTGTGTGTGTGTCTGTTTATCTGCCTGTATGTCTGTATTTTTTTCAGCCCTTTTATTTTAGTTTTTGCTTCGGGTTTGGCTCTAAGTATGTATAATTGTAGTTCTTAGTCTCAGCCATGATGCCATTTACTCAGAGGACTTATTTAGCTTTCAAAATTCAGTTTACGACGAAAAAAACTTATTTGATATCGATACCAGAAAATCAAAATTTGACTTACATCCATTCATTTTTCTTTCAGTCTACAATTTCGCTTTAACTGGAAACAACTGTTGCTTTTTAGTCT